>CM032229.1:178620000-178667500 GCA_019009955.1 Riptortus pedestris
AGTTTTGAACGGACCTCATTTTCGTCATCTACTAGGTAGGATCGATGGACATTTGAAGAAAAATTTCAAAAATTCCGTCATGAGTACAACCTCAATAGCTGATTTCCCTTAAGGGAAATCTGCTAATATAAAAAAAATACGCATGCTATTTTACGTAGGTACTAATATACTAAATCTATTTCTCAAGTTTCAGTTAGAAGGGAATATCATGCTTAGTTTATCCCCTATTTCTGCCGTAATATGAATAATAACTAAACAGGAATAGATTTAGGAGTACCTCCTTGAAATATTCATAAGTCTTACCTCAAGTGACACCAACCATAGTTTTAGGATGAGGGAGGGGGGGGGTTAATTCACAGGAGTAACACTACATGACTTCCCAATAAATTAAATATGCAAAATAATTTGCAATAATTCATTTATGAATATTTCATTTGAAAGTGACATTTCTCCAGTTCTGTTAATCTGATAAAAAAAAAAGTCCGTTACGCAGGGGCTGCGTAAACTAAGCAGATTTCCCACGTGAAGGTTTACAATAGATAAATATACATACAGGTAACACTACCGTGAATGCTCAGTAAATGTACACTACAAGGCTGAATTGTAAACAAACAGGCAAGCCAACCTCGTAGTGCTGCATAGATAGACCGGAAAGAAAAACAATTAATGGAATATATTTGAATATATCATATTAATTTTATTGAAAACAATTTACTATAGCTAGTGGTGTAATTTGTAATGAATCAGAATCAGTTTTATCTCAATCACTCAAATTTTAGTAATCCAAAAACAAAAGAAGGGGGGGGGTCAACAGAACGTTTTTGCATATATCTCACAAAGTAAAAGTTCAATGAAAAGAAAATTTGGTATTTAAGGCTTCAATTAATATCTTTTATTATATAACAGAGAATTATTTATGCAACACAAGTAGAAGTGGGGGTTTACTGAAGGCTGAAAAATGTAAATATCTCGGTTAATATTCAAGTTAGAGAATAAATGTATATAACATCCTTTATAGTGTATTTAATTTTCAATAAGATTGATTCTATACACTTTTTCGATCCGACTTATAGTACCGGAGATATTTCGAATTTTCAAAATTCTCCCCTTCTAAACCCCCCCTCCCCATGGTCCGATTTCAGCCGTTAACAAACTTGATCTTTCTTTTTACATAAAACTACTAAATTTCGAGTTTGGTAACGATCAACCAAAAATTGTGACCGCTAGAGCGGTAACAGACAAATATATATATATATATATATATATATATATATATATATATATATACAGTTTTGAACGGACCTCATTTTCATCATCTACTAAGTAGGATCGATGGACATTTGAAGAAAACTGTCGAAAATTCCGTCATGAGTACAACCTCAATAGCTGATTTCCCTGAAGGGAAATCTGCTAAAAGCACTATAAGATATATAAAGCTATAGACAAAAAGAACGTCACGCAGGGGGCTACGTTAACTACTGAGATTTAACATTTATTGTAATGACATCTCACAATATATTCTCTATTTCTAAGTAAAATCCGATAAGTATAATAAATCGATAAGGGAAATAACTCGCTTAATATTTGAGTTACAATACAATTTACACAACAGTAATTGTAGAGCATCAATCAAGATTGGTTCTATACCAATTTTTGATACGACTCAAAACAACGCTAATATTTTGAATTCTCTATTTACTCGTCTAATTGCAGCCATGAACTGAAATGATCTTTAGTGTTGAATGAAGCTGTTAAATATTGAGTATTGTATTCATAGATCTTCATAGATCAAATGAACATGTTCTAGTATAGAAAGTAAAATTTTAATTTTTGACATCACTGCGAAAGTACTTCATGCTTTTATGCAAATATCATATATTATATAGGTCCATCGAATTCAAAATTTGGTCCTTCAAAAATTCGCTTGTTTTTATCGTGCGATGACCAAACGCGAAGGTTAATAAATCCTAAAATAAAAAAATTGCCTTTTTAATTGTATCCTGAGTATCCTGTAAAAATCCTGAGTAATTGTATAATATTTGGTGATTAACTTCCTCGTAAAATGTTGTAAAGAATGTATCTGGCATGGAGAAATTGCGCTACAATGAAATGTGACCCTTTCACAGCGATTTCGTTTTAAAAAGAAAATGTACAATCATGGAGAATAATTACATTAAGGAAGACTAATAATATACAAAGGAATTGGAAGTGAGCAAGATCCTTTCTTGCTTAATGCTTAACAGTATGAACCGGTGCTACGAAAGTATATACCACGCCATGTCCGCAAGTTAGAAACCCTCCAGATTGTATTTTGGAAATTAATTACAAAAAGGGTGCGGCAGCATAATTTCCTTTTTTTAAAACATAATGAAACCCATTGTATGAATCAGAAATTTTTACATATTTTTTATATTATAAGCACATACAAAAAGTTTTGTTTTAGTTAGTTTTGAAGATCAAATCATGTACGTCAGGTCCCCCCCCCCATTCTCCATACAAACCGATACCTGGTTTGTTTTTTCATGACTTGTTTCAGTATTATTTAGCGATCCGCTAACAAAAAAACATTGACTACTTGGCTGATACCACTCATCGAGAATTGCAGTCACAGTGTAGTGTGCAATTTCAACAGGTGGAATTATTGGTCCATGGTTCTTCGAGGAAAATGAAGTCACAGCGTCAGCAAATTTGGACCGTCAGGTGAACATGTTATAGGGTTTTTTTTTTTTCCACGGCTAGATGAGTTGGACTTAGGACACACTTGGTTCCAACTAAACAGTGCAACGGCACACACTTGAAGAGCATCATGGTGGTTTTGATATAACACTTTCCACAGCGCCTCATCTGAATTAGTTTCTATTTGGAGTTGCCTGCATGCTCTGCAGATTTGGCACCTTGTGATTTTTTCCAATGGGTTTTTGTGGTGGTGAACATATGTTCGTTTGTTAAGGTTATGTTAAACAGATGTCCTCAGCTGGGGGAGAGGAAGGAATATGTGAAGACCCGGAGAATGAGCACAGTACTGAGGGGAATGATGGACAAGAAGATTCGGCGAAAGAAGACTACACAAAGGGAAATGTTGAAGATGGATCAGGTCATAGTGCTGAAGGCTATACAACAAGATTCGGGAGAAAAGTAAAACCTCCGAAGAGATTCAAGTAATCTTCTTCTTGGAGCGAGAAGGGAGGATGTGGTGGTGAACATATGTTCGTTTGTTAAGGTTATGTTAAACAGATGTTCACTTATCTTTTATTGTTCAGTGAATAAATGTTGCTCGTTGAGACAGCACGTGTTGTTCCTTATTCTACAGTTTTTTTTTTTTTTTTTGAAATCCCGTTTTCATGAGAATCTTCCACGGATCCTACTAGTATTTAAAGACCAACATCCAGGAAGAAATTGCTTGCATAACACCTGTCATACTGGCACGATGATAGCACGACAAACGCTAGAAATCGTATTTCATTTCATCCAAAGGGTTTATATGAAATCAGAAAAAAAGGAAGTTATGCAGCTGCACCCTGTAATTCAGAGGTCCTTGTCTTATAGTCCAGGACATCTTCCTATAGCTGGGACTTGCGAGTGTCATAAATCCAAGAAACGGTTCAGGTTTCCGTCTATACCTCAGGTATAAGACGAACCCTAAACGCAGTGGAGAATCGCTGAAGTCAGTTGCTAATAATAATAGTTTAGCAAGAAACCTAGTTAGAGAAAACTAATGAAACTCTTTCTGTAATCTAGAAATTCCTTGCTCCTGATCATAGAGCATTGAGACACAGGTCTGGATACCTTACTTATTTTTGAGTGCAAGAGTTCGGAGATTAGCTATCCTAAAATCAACAATACTGCACTTCCAGAATCGTGATTTATGTCTTAGAAAACTAAGGAAAAGGAAGATATAAGAAATAAGGCAGTAGGTTTTCAGCGCTATGCAAAATTAGGTTCGATTTGTGGAAAATAAGGTAAGATGTAAAGTTGCATACATCTTGTACAAGGTGATGACTCCCAACCACGGGGAAGATGGAAGTTCAATCCTACGTTGCATCCAACTTCTAAATGATTATCAAATGGCTTGTTGGCTACTGCAGTCCAAGAATTTTAAGTGGGTAATGAATAACAATACTTTACAACAACAATGTACATTTATTGAGCAAGTTCAACAGGTGTTATTCCTTAGGCAGTCCTGTAAGCTGGTTCGGGTGCTTTTGGGAGATGAGCTCCTTCGGCCCTGAATCCGTTCTCATCGGCGATCCAATTGGTGGTGATTGGAGTTCCATCTGGAGCTGTGTAGCTGTAGGATCCACTCACTGTCTGGATAGCATCTTCAGGGCCGACTGCAACCAGGGGTCCGGCGCTGGTCTGCACTGCAATACCGTCTTCAGACTCGAAGCTGTTGAAGGGAAAATAACATAAGTATTGAAAATATATTCCAACTTAACAGTTATTGTGCATCCAAATCACACAACGTACCCATAGCTGTAAGTTCCATCGAGGTTGGCATCCTGGGCCTGTCTGAGGATAGCAGCAGACTTGGGTGCAATTCCTGATACAATGGGCTGCTTGTAGACTTGGGGGGCAAGAACGGGTGCAAATGGTTGTTTGTAGACTTGAGGTGCAAGTACTGGAGCTGGAATGGTTTTCAGTCCTGGATATCTGTTGTACAGCAATGGACTTCCATAGGAGTTTATGTAACCTAAATGAAAAACAAAAAGGTCCTGCATAATAAAAGTCTCTTGTAAACAATATTACAAGATTACGTGTGTATATAAGACTAAAATAAACATGACATAACAGTTTATTGTTAATTTGGCATAATCAGGATTGGGGGTTTACTTAAGGATGAAAACTAAAGAACCAAATTTCTCGGTTAATATTCATGATACAGAATATATGTAAGTAATAGCATGTATAGTACATTTTCAAAAATTTTGATCATAAACTATTTCGAAATTTGAAAAATTTCTCTCCCTCTATGTTTATTACGTGAGATTAAGACCAACGCCTCAACTCACACGGCCAAAATTCGAGTTTATATAAATATACAAAATCACTTGAAGAAACTATTATTTATCAGATTTCATCGCAATAAGTGAATTCGCGTTCATAGTACTTGACCTTTAGGATTCATTTTAATATTCTCTTAGTGGATGTGTTTAACAAGAGATGTATTAAATCTACTGCATCGTATTCTCTTAAATAAATATTTTTTTAAGAATGTAAGATCAATTATTAGAAGTAAAGATAATAATTGTTGTGAATTAGAACTCCTAATCCTAAAATATATATTAATGATAGAACTGATAACATTGAAAAATTATAAGGTTAGTTTCTTACTCTGATCATATTGGTATGGAGAGATGATTTGTTGTTGAGTATATGGAGCCTTTATCAGCTGTGGTTGTAGATATCCATCTCTATGGATCAGCTGGGGATAGGCCTGTCTCTTCTGAGGAGCTGCTAGGACAACAGCTGCGAGGCAGACTACGACAACGACCTAAAAAAAATAGTTCAAAATTTTGGTAAATGCAAACTTTCGGTAAGAAATGGCCAAATCTTTTTATTCTTTCAAATATTTTTCTTTCAATACAGAGACAGCCCGTCATGAAGGGGCTGATTAAACTAAGCAGATTTCCCAAATTGGCAGCTACCACATTGGTAGTCTAATCTCACATTATATTCTGTTTTACTAACTAAAAAATCTCCCTAAATCCTATCAGAAGTATAAGAGTTTACTGACGGCTGAAAACATGAATATACGAATAACTTGCTAAATATTTGAGCTATGAGGAAATGTGTAGAGTAACAGCCGCAGAACATAAATATTTTAACAACATTTGTTCTATAATATTTTTACATAGGTCATATAGTAATGGAGATATTTCGAATTTTTCGCCTAACCCCCCCCCTCTTACTCCCCTTTTTCCTCGTCCGTTTTCAGCGAATAGCAAATGCACATTAGAGTTCAATAAGATAGTGAAATATCGCAATATAGCAACTGATATATTCCAAATTTGAGAAATTGTAACTTAAAACTTAAGGGAAATCTGCTAAAACATATCTAAAAAATCCTTTTCATTTTGGTTATAGGCCAATTACAGTAGTTAGGATTCAGAGCTAAAGTATATCCATTTTAACCGATTTTGAAATTTAAACTTATTAGAAAACGCTATTAAGCACCTTGGCATGTTCAATTTGATATAATGTTGTGATTCAGTTTTTGAGGTAACTATTGTATTGAATGTCCATTTTAACTTGGAATATATATATTTTTTCTCTTTGATTTCACAGAAATTCGAAAAATGGGTTAACGCGGTAATTGGATAAAAGATTTTGAAATGGGAACTTTAATTCAGAAAAACGTTGTTTAGCATAAAACTAATAAACTAATAATTAAGCCTCCTGATAATTCAAATCTCACCCAAAATGACAGAAATATTTTCAACTGGGTTTTTCGATGGAAACAACACTAAAATACCTTCAACAAAGCCAATAACTTAGTCTCCAACAAAAGTTGTGTGGCAGACTTTTGGAATTTACATGGAATGAAATATTCTCAAACTCCTTTTAATTTATGGGTAAAATAGAAACCGAAACACTAGCTGAGCAAGCAATATAGTTATTGTGTTTTGGCTTCTAGTTTCTTATTAACACAAAGAACACACAAACACAATTTAAAAAAAAAATGTCTACTCTCAATACAACACGTAAACGTTCTTTGCCTTGGATATTGATTTGATTGAAGGGTTGATAACAGAAATGATATACAGTTTGAAATTCAGCAGCATCGATTGATCCATCGAATAATTAAGTTATGATCGCGATTATATCGAGAAGCAATTTCAGAAACACGTATATATCGATAACGTCAGATAACACGAATGTTTTGATGCCAAGGACTAAAAGGCACAACACCTAACGCCCGCTTATCAAAATCTTGAATGCAAATAATGATATCTCATGCATATAAAGAAATCTTCCTGATTCGTGAAATTTTATTCATTCCTTTTTAGCATATTTTCACGAAATATTGTGCGTGATGGTCATGAAGTTATTTTCAAAAAACTCCCTCAAATGTCCATAAATTCTCCCTTGAAGATGAGGAAAATGAGGTCCGTTCTAAATGTTATGTATAGTTATGTGTTAATTTTCGTTTGATAGTTATTAAACCCGTTATTTAGGGTCTGTTTCGAAAAACGGCTGCAGATTAGTTTTTAGATACCTGTTATATTACTTATTCCTTAATTACGGTTACTTTTGTTGTTTGGAAAATTCAAAATTTTACCTAAGTATAAATCCTAAATAATATGTTATTTTATTATTATTATATATTATCGTCTACCTTTTCCTACTATTGGTAATTGGAATGGGTTGACTATATACTAATTAATTATAAAACATCTAATTCCGATTAAAATCAAATTTTCACGACGGATCTTTATAGTTTGAGATACATGCAAATATGTAGTGTGATGATTTCATGAATTAAACTTTTACGTTTTATGCTAATCATACTTACAGTATGTCATTTTGCGACTGGGGCGATAGATTATATTTCAAATTGTTATCATCAGTTATATCATATTTACGTAAGTATGCTCATTTCTACCAATATTTTCATCTTTGTCCTACATTATTATTTTTTGAAAGTGTAGTCATGTTTCAAGTATTGTAATACGCGTTCTATACTAGAAAACGATCATTATATCAATACCATGCATACTCTATATTTAACCGTTTCATTCCACACTATGTCAGACTAGGTCATATTATTTAGCGTCTGAAAACGGACGAGAAATGGGGGGGGGGTTGGATGGCAAATTTGAAAATTACCACCGTTATTATGAATTGGGCTGAAAAGTGCTATATAACCAATCATAATAAACTATTGATACTCTACAATTGTTGCTTTATAGATTTTCTCGTAAATCAAGTATTAAGCGAGTTTTTTCTACGTTTTGGGTTTCAGCTTTCAGTTCGTCACCACTACTCAACGGAATTTTGACTTAGCCATACAGAAAAGAGGATGAGATGATATTATTATTGTGTCATTGCAGCGCACGGGAAATCCCTCAGTTTACGCGTGTGATTAAGATATGCGAGATTTGCCCAAAGTAGTCTAAATAGATTTAGGGTAAATCTACTTCTTCAAGATCACTATACTATATTTTCTTCATACATAGAAAAACACGTCGATATTAATGAATTCACTTAAGAATCAAACTCTTTCAAGTATTAAAAAGTCCGTCACAAAGGGGTGGCGTAAACTAAGCAGATTTCCTATGTGCGTCAAGTATTTGCAATTATTTAAAATCGTAAATGTTCAGTGAGAACAATATTTGGAATTTAGGCTTCAAATAAAATGCTTCATATTATTACAGCTTATTCAAAATGTGGCATGAGTAAGAGTGGGGGTTTACTAGTGGCCGAAAACTAAAAAAATGCAAATATCTTGGTTAACAATCAAGATAGTGATAAACCGTACATAACATTACATAAAACGTACATAACGAATAGAACATTACATTTGCAATGAGATTGCTTCTGAATAATGTTTCGATCCAACGGTTAATAATGGAAATAATAGGAATTTACGAAATTCCCCCTCTAAACCCTCCCCTCCTCCCACTGGTTGGATTTCAGCCACTAACGAACTTGATCTTTAGTTATACTTAAAACGTTTAAATATCAAGTTTGGTAACGATCAAACGAAAATTGCAGACGATAAAACCTTAACAGACAAATATATGTGTATATATATATATATATATATATATATATATATATATATATATATATATATATCTATATTATTTATAACAGACCTCATTTTCGTTATTTCCTGGGTAGGATCGATGGACATTGGAAGAAATTGGTCAATAATCGCGTCATGAGTACAACCTCAATAGCTGATTTCTCTTAAGGAAAACCTTAGAAATACACGTAGAGTTTAATGAATTCATTTAGGAATTAAAATATTTCAACTATTTAAAAATATTATACAAAAGTTTCGGATCAAACACATAACACAAGCTGTCGGGAATAATACAATACAAAATAGACTTGTTACCTTTGAGAGCATATTGTTGAGAGCCTGTTACTGGACTGTGCCCACTCCAGGATCTGGATTCCTTATATATTCCAGAACAGGGAGCGAGGGGACATAACTTTTTTTTATTTTGAGAATGAAGGATCAGAGGTCGCCCGTCCTGCAATCCCATTGGCTGAAGCCAGGGGTTGGCCTTGCATACTCCCAACATGTCAAAATGGAGATTTGAGAGTCTAAACTTGTCCACATGAATCTCATAACTGTTTCAAGGAGTGTTTGAGTTTTCCTCCGATCTAATTCATGAATAATAATTATACTTTGAGAGAAATTTGATATCAGTATTGATAAGCTAAGTTTCTGAATTTGAAAACCCATCGTTTAGGCAGATTAATTCCCTAAAATGTCCGGACATTATGTTCACCTAAAAATAACTGTCCACATGACTTAAAATAATTATCATATGACAACTTACAACTAAAGGAAATGTAATGGAAAAACTAAATACCATTAGGCTTATCCTAACATTTCCGCTCAGTTATATTCTAAAATATATCTAAATACATTATTCAATTAATATTAGATTCAACGTAATAAATCAGAATAATAATTATCTCAATCACTCTAATTTTACTCAAGAGGGCATATTTGCATGTACCTCTTATAATAAAGGATACCTTAAAAACAACATTTGGTATTTAAGATTTAATTAAGATAGTTTATTATATAACAGAGTATAGTTTATGTGACCGTGACCATGAGTGGGGGTTTACTAAATAATGAAAACTAAAAAATCCCAATATTTCGGTTAGTATTCAAGTTAAGGAATATAAAAATATTTATAGAACATTTAATTTTTAAAAAGATTAGTCTTAGAAAAATTTTCTATCGAACGTATATTAACGGATATATTTAGAATTTTAAAAATTCCCCATCTAAACACTTTTACTCCCGCGTGTCTGATTTCAGCCATTAACGAATTTGAACTTTAGTTTTCCATGAAACACTTATATACTGAATTTCGTTATGCTGCGTCCAAAATTGATATGCTAGAGCATTAACAGACAAACACATACGTATGTTTAGACACACACACACACACACACACACACGCACACACACACATATATATATATATATATATATATATATATATATATATATATACAGTCGACTCTCGCTATCACGAAATTCCACGGGACTGACATTTTTGTTCATGTTATGTATAGTTGGTCTTAGGCATAGTTCGAGTTATAGAGGTGAACTAAATGAAAATTCGTGTTACAGAGGCAAAAAAAATGTACTGTGATTTATTCCCTACATCTTCTACAAATCTAAGTAATCTTAATATTTTACAAATATTTAAATGAATTAAAATATGTATATATACAAAAAGACGGTAAAACACAGAAAACAAGTTTTCGGCCTTTTCTTTAATCATCGGACCCCCAAGAGGAAGGTTTTTGTCTCTGCATTGCTTAAACCACTTCGTCATGCACTCTTCGACATCAGGAAATTCAGCTAATCTCTTCCGCTTACATTTAATATTACCTTCGTTTGCCTGCTTTTCAATTTCTATCTGGTTTTTTATAATTGTTGATAGCGTACTACCTGGAATATTAAACTTGGTAGCGATGTCTTTCTTCTTTACCCCTTCGTTCACCAACTTTATCATTTGTAACTTTTCACCAACAGTTAATGCCTTGGGTTGGTCTTTTCGCACTCATTCTTGAATATTTCACGCACAAACAGTTGACACTACATAAATCAAAACGCTCGACACAAAGTAAATAGACCCGAGACGAGACTACAAACGTATTTTAGGCTCTTGTCCCCAGTTATGGTTATGACTCACCGACAGGTTGCAACCAGAACGCCGGGATTTCGTGTTAAACAAATCCATTCTGAGAACATCTTGATATAGAGGTAATGCGCTAATCAAATTCGTCTTATCTACTGAACTTCGGGTTAAAGAGGTAATTTTAAAATATAACCGGAAAATTAGTTTGTGTTACGTATGGTAATTTCATCGTGTTAGACAGGTTTTTCCAAGGGGATTAAAAATAATTCGTGATATCGAGGATTTCGTGTTGTCGAGGTTCGTGCTAGCGAGAGTCGACATATATATATATATATATATATATACTAGCTCAGATACCCGGCTTCGCTCGGGAATTCATTTGAGGCTGAATGGTTATGGTATTTTTTTTGGCTAGGCTTTACTTTGCACAATATTTTGACATTTACCCGTCCCAGTGTTTAGTTTAAATACCCGTCGTTTCTGTGGATTTGTTAATAATAAAATTATTTTTTTATGTAAGACTACACTGTTCTCCATATTGTCATATTTCCCGTTTCCTGTGCATTATGCATAGATTTGAATTATTAAGCACAAAATATTAACATGCATTTGAATTAGTTTTTCCCGGTGAGGTACCTTGTAGTTCCAAAGAATTGTTGAGCAAATTTCACTAAATAATAAAATAAACCACTTTCTTATGTGCATATTTGCCGAAACCTCAATAGGAAACGAAATATCACTATTTTTAATTTCAGGCCTCCCTTATAACCCCCACTCCTGCCCGTCCCTAGAAATGTTAGTATTGCTTATTATAAGGAAGACGTTAGTGCTAATTCACATACCGAGTTTGGTTTAGTTCGGTTGAGTCTTTTGTACCAAATAAAATTGTTGACTTCTGCTATCACTTTTTGGCGTATAACGCCTTTATAATTAGGTATACGACAAAAGTGTATATGACAAAAGTTTCTCTAAATAACAAAATAAACAACTTTTGTTATGTGCATATTTGCCAAAACCCCAATAGGAAACGAACTATCACTATTTTTAATTTTAAGCCTCCCTTATAACCCCCACTCCTGCCCGTCCCTAGAAATGTTAGTATGGCTTATTATAAGGAAGACGTTAGTGCTAATTCACGTACCGAGTTTGGTTTAGTTCGGTTGAGTCTTTTGTGCCAAATAAAAATGTTGACTTCTGCTATCACTTTTTGGCGTATAACGCCTTTATAATTAGATATACGACAAAAGTGTATATGACAAAAGTTTCTCTAAATAACAAAATAAACAACTTTTGTTATGTGCATAATTGCCGAAAATGCAATAGGAAACGAAATATCGCTATTTTTAATTTCAGGCTTTCCTTATAACCCCCACTGCTGTTCGTCTCAGAGGATATTAATATAGCCTAAAGTCTAAGTTGGGTTAGTAGTAATATACATACCAAGTTTCATAAAATTCGGTTCAGCCGTTTATGCGTGAAAAGGTAACAAACAAACAAACAAACAAATAAACAAACAAACAAACAAACAGACACCAAAGAAACAAAATGCAGTTATGGTGTCTATGACATGTGAAACGAAAAGTTATCGTGAAATTTCGTGAAAAAAATCAATGTACAGACAGAGGTTACAATTTTATATATATATAGATATATATATATATATATATATATATATATATATATATATATATATATATATATATATACTAGCTCAGATACCCGGCTTCGCCCGGGAATTTATTTGAGGCTGCATGGTTATGGTATTTTTTTGGCAAAACTTTAATTTGCACAATATTTTGACATTTACCTGTCCCAGTGTTTAGGGTTAATATCCGTTGTTGGCATTTGTTAATAATAAAATTAATTTTTTATGTAAGTCTTGACTGTCCTCCAAATTGTCATATTTCATATTTTGTTATATTGCCATATTTCCCGTCTCCTGTGCATAATGCATAGATTTCAGTTACTAAGGACAACATATTAACATAGATTTGATTTAATTTTTCCAGGTGAGGTACCTCATAGTTCAAATTAGAATGACTTGTTGAGCATATCAATATTTCTATGCAAATTACTTGCTCCACACATTGTTCCTAGAGAAATGTATAAAACAAAAGTTAATCTAAATAACAAAATAGACAATGAAATATTGCGATTTTTTATTTCAGGCCTCCCCTATAACCCCCACTCCCGTTCTAACCTAAAAATTTTAATATAGCTTATAATCATGGAAGAATTAATGCTAATTGACATACCGAGTTTTTAAGTTCGGTTTAATCGTTAGTGCCTAATGAAATAGTTGACTCCCGCTTTAGTTTATAGTGTATATCTCGTTTATAATTCGGTATAAGAAAAAAGTGTATATAACAAATGTTACTCTAAATTACAAAATAAACAACTTTTGTTCTGTTCATATTTGCCGAAAACCTAATAGGAAACGAAATATCGCTATTTTTAATTTCTGGCTTCCCTCATAACCCCCACTCCTGCCCGTCCCTAGAAATGTTGGTATGGCTTGTTATAACGAAAGCGTTAGTGCTAATACATATACCGAGTTTTATTTATTTCAGTTGGGTCTTTTGTCCCGTATAAAATTGTTCACATCCGCTATAGGTTTCAGCGTATATCTCGTTTATAATTCGGTATACGAAAAAAGTATATATAACAAAAGTTACTCTACATAACAAAATAAACAACTTTTGTTATTTTCATATTTGCCCAAAAACCAATAGGAAACGAAATATCGCTATTTTTAATTTCAGGCTTCCCTTATAACCCCCACTCCTGTTCGTCCCAGAAGATATTAATATAGCCTAAAGTCTAAGTTGGATTAGTAGTAATATACATACCAAGTTTCATAAAATTCGGTTCAGCCGTTTATGCATGAAAAGGTAACAAACAAACAAACAAACAAATAAACAAACAAACAAACAAATAAACAAACAAACAAACAGACACCAAAGAAACAAAATGCAGTTATGGTGTCTATGACATGTGAAACGAAAAGTTATCGTGAAATTTCGCGAAAAAAATCAATGTACAGACAGAGGTTACAATTTTATATATATATATAGATATACGTGTATATAATTTCTTCCATTCTCCCAGCAGTATACAAACAAACATTGCAAATCATACGAGTTTCAACGTTTAAGTTACTATATTACTGGATGTTTAATTTGTAATAAATATGAATTTTAGTGATCGAGAAATAAAAATTATATAAGAGGTGACAACAGTTTTCCGTCACTTGTATGTTAATTAAATTTGTTTGGTCTACGTCAGGAGGCATTGTGAACCTATATTTAGCAGATTTCGCTTAAGCAGCTGTGCTAAATCATATATATATGAATAAATGAATGAATTATGCCGCTCTAGGCTACGTTATATTTTTACCAAACTCGACTTTTGGGCATGTAAAATGATTATGAAGCTTTTGTATGTTTTAAATCAGGCCTGGGCGAGCGGAGAGGGAGAAGAACAACAAAAGTTCGAAATGTCTCTCTTGTCATGAGTGGGATTGAAAAATATTAAGTACTATTTCATTTTAGGAATTGTTGATTTTTTTTTTTTTTTTTTTTTTTTTTTTTTAAAGCTCGAATATAAATCGAGGCATATGGATTTGTTTTTATTTATTTCTGTAGGCTTCACCCCCTGCTAAAGGCATACTTAATCCAAGCAACAGAGCATTTCATATTCAACTTAAATGTGAATTATTGTCTAAATAGGGGTATACTTCGAAAGCACATTCATCAATATTTTTGTTAGTATTGCTTTTATCAAAATAAATTTAATAAACGAATTGTGTTCAGAATACCGACTAACTTGTTATTTACATTTTTGAATTTGGAAATTGTGACTTTTATTATATTAAAATAATTGGTAAAGCCACCTTATTCCAAAACGTATGATAAAAGATCTACAGCCATAGTTGTTATTATTATTATTATAAGTTACTAACGTCCTCTTTTGGCTACTGTGGCTAATAAGGTCGGGTTATCAACAGGTTACCACTATTTTCAAGCCAAAGTGGGACTAGGGATTTTATTTTATGAGCTCGTCAGTAGATATATTCCTATTGCCCAGGCGGGAATCGATCTCGCCACTCTGGGTTTTAGTAAGTCAAATTAAGGCCAACGCTTTAACTTACTTACTAATCAGAGCCCCTTAAGAACTCACTCTGCGCAAGGATACAGTAAGTAAAAAGTCCGTCACGCAGGGACTGCGTAAACTAAGCAGATTTCCCACGTGAAGTTTTACAATAGAGAAATTTCACGAGAGCCGAACAATTAAGAAAACGGCCGACCTAGCTTTTGGCGGGAAATTCACTCTCATCCGTTATTTCATAAAAATATCCTTGATTTCATAAAAATGCAAATATCTCGGTTAATATTCAAGATAGAGAATAAACGTATATAACAATATTTATAGTAAATTTAATTTGCAATAAGATTGATCCTAAAAATTTTTTGGATCCGACGTATAGTAACGGAAATATTTTGAATTTTAGAAAATCCTCCTTCTAAACCCCCCCCCCTCCCACTGATCGGATCTTATTATGAATATTATTATTTAGAAACGTCCACTTTTTGCAACTCAGGCTAATCGGGACGGGTTATCTACAAGTTACCACACTTTTCTAGCCAGGGTGGGACTTAGGATGTTATTTAACCCTTTAACAGCTAAGAAAGCGGGCTGGCGGAGAGTTGCAGCCAGTAGCTGAGGAGGGCCAGCCGGCTATCACCCTCCCAAGCTAAGGGCTCTCGGGAGCTGAATCCTTCAATACCTCACTCCCTTTTCCGAATATTTCTTAATGTTTTATTATCTTTGTATGATTCTCTAATACCTATATCATTATTTCAATGAATTAAAATGCTATTGTAATGAAAGATTACGTGATTTATGAAGGAAATAATGATTGTAATGATTTTATTATCTTACAAATAATTTTTTTATTTGAAGTATTATTTTAATAATTTACCTTCTTTTTTTTTAATTTGAAGTTAAATTTTAATTATTTATCAATATACAATAGCAGGTAGAAGAGGGGTGGGTTGGGTTTCCATCCTTGGAAAACCCAAAAATTCCCCCAATAGAGACACCCCTGCAGCCAAGCGGCCGCTAGAAATATTTATTAACTCTCCGAGGATCCGCTAGGATGTACCACAGTCGGGACGAGTTATATTGTATGGAGCTGGGAGCAGTAAAACAGTGGGAAAAGGGTGACGAGATATCTCGTCCTGCGCGAGGAGGTAGCGGCCAGGCGGGGACGAGATATCTCGTCTGCAGCTGGTGGGGTTCATTTCCCTCCGACGAGATATCTCGTCTGGAGCTGGTGGGGTTCGTTTCCCTCCGACGAGATATCTCGTCTGCAGCTGGTGGGGTTCGTTTCCCTCCGACAAGTTATTTCGTCTGGAGCTGGTGGGCTTCGTCTCCCTCCGACGAGATATCTCATCTAGAGCTGGTGGGCTTCATTTCCCTCTGACGAGATATCTCGTCTAGAGCTGGTGGGGTTCGTCTCCCTCCGAGGAGATATCTCGTCTGGAGCTGGTGGGGTTCGTCTCCCTCCGACGAGATATCTCATCTGGAGCTGGTGGGGTTCGTCTCCCTCCGACGAGATATGTCATCAGGAGCTGGTGGGGTTCGTCTCCCTCCGACGAGATATCTCGTCTGGAGCTGGTGGGCTTCGTCTCCCCCCGACGAGATATCTCATCTGGAGCTGGTGGGGTTCGTCTCCCTCCGACGAGATATCCCGTCTGGAGCTTGTGGGGTTCGTCTCCCTCCGACGAGTTATCTCGTCTGGAGCTGGTGTGCTTCGTTTCCCTCCGACGAGATATCTCGTCTGGAGCTGGTGTGCTTCGTTTCCCTCCGACAAGATATCTCGTCTGGAGCTGGTGGGGTTCGTCTCCCTCCGACGAGATATCTCGTCTGGAGCTGGTGGGGTTCGTCTCCCTCCGACGAGATATCTCGTCTGGAGCTGGTGGGGTTCGTCTCCCTCCGACGAGATATCTCGTCTGGAGCTGGTGGGGTTCGTCTCCCTCCGACGAGATATCTCGTCTGGAGCTGGTGGGGTTCGTCTCCCTCCGACGAGATATCTCGTCTGGAGCTGGTGGGGTTCGTCTCCCTCCGAGGAGATATCTCGTCTGGAGCTGGTGGGGTTCGTCTCCCTCCGACGAGATATCTCATCTGGAGCTGGTGGGGTTCGTCTCCCTCCGACGAGTTATGTCGTCTGGAGCTGGTGGGCTTCGTTTCCCTCCGACGAGATATCTCGTCTGGAGCTCGTGGGGTTCGTCTCCCTCGGACGAGATATCTCATCTGGAGCTGTTAAAGGGTTAATCAATTTCGCCACTAAATAATTTCCTTCGCCCACGCGGGAATCGAACTCGCCACTCTCGGTTTACCATGGGAGATAAAGGTCAACGCTTTAACTCGCATGGCTAACCTGAGCCCCAACATCTTATTAAAACACCATCTTAGCAATTTCACGAAAACAAACGGTTTAGTTATCGCTGAGTAATCCAAATATTTATGTTATAACTAAAACTGATCATATATAATAATTCTCGCACAAAATGTATTTCAATTAAAATTGTATTAAAAGATGAAGCTCTCTCTCTCTCTCTCTCTCTCTCTCTCTCTCTCTCTCTCTCTCTCTCTCTCTCTCTCTCTCTCTCTCTCTCTCTCTCTCTCTCTCTCTCTCATTTTCAATTCTAAGAGAGATGAGCACATCACATCATACACGAAAGCTCTGGGATGGCTCACGTCTAAGGTGTATCGGCGCTTAAATATACTATGCTTTTCAAAGAAAATCCTGCATTTCGGAGTGCCCAAAAATCTTTATGAGGGTTTTATTCCCATGAATAGTAATAGATTGGGAAATAATTTCAAACTGACAGCCTGCAGAACCAACATATTTCGCCAATCTTTCTCTGCTGTTGCGGCAAGAGAGCTGAATGCTTTACCAGAAGACATAAAAGCATTATCATCATTCCGAAAGGCCTGCATTAATCATTTCCTAACGACCGAGATGGGGATATGACATGTACCATAGTTCACCATAATGACATTTGTATATTAGTTTTATTTATATTTTTAGTTTCTGTTTGTATATTAGTTTTATTTGTATTTTTAGTTTTATTTTTGTACATTATTTTTTATATATATATATATATATATATATATATATATATAGTATCTTTATGTTTTTTTGGATAAGTTTTAATTTAATTTATAAGTAGTTTAGTTTGATTTATAGTAGTAGTAACCAGTTTATAGTAAACATACATGACTATTGTCGGTAAGAAAGGACCATTGGTCCTATGACAATAAAAGCATCTATCATAACTGGCTGAAGATTAGAATATGTAAGTGGACCTTCTTTATGATTTACTGCATTTATAAATCAAACATCTTCCTTATTGTCTTTCGTAGTAATGTAAATTTTATGTAGCTATAACCAATGGACGCTGACTGTATATTGCGGTCTTTAGATGATTTCCCTCAATGGAAATCAGCTATTCCCAGTCCGGTTGTTCTCAAGACGCAATTTTAGAAAGATTTCCTCAAATGTCTGTCGATCCTAGTTACGTGATTAAATAAATGAAGTTAATAACAAAAACTGTTTTACGGCTCCTCACAATTTATTTCTTAAAAACGCTTAGCGCTTTCGGGAATTAAATTCCCATCCTCAGAGCGTCAGAGGGCAGGGCGTGCCTATAGAGTTGCTACTGAGCTGAGCCCTTAAGTGCAGTGCATCGTCGGGGGGGGGGGGGTAGCTCAGTAGCAACTCTCTAGGCCCGCCCTGCACTCTGCCTCTCTGAGGATGGGAATTTAGTTCCCGAAAGCTCTAAGCGTTTTTAAAAAATAAATCCATCACCCTCACCACCAGCTAAAAATAAATATGTGAAATAAATGAGTTCCTATTTTTATATGTGTTTTTTTTTTTCAAAAAATAGTCCGTCGTGCATCCTACTAGCTAACAAAGCAGATTTCCCACCAGCTAATATGATATACTACTAACATACTAAAGACTGAAAAAAAGAAAACAAAAATTCTCTTAATATATGAGTTACAACTAAATGTACAACAATTGTAGATCGACAATATTGTAGCTAGATTAGTTCTAGTAACTCATAACAAGGGATTAATTTAAAATTCCGAAATATATGTATGTATGTATTTATTTATATATATATATATATATATATATATATATATATATATTATAATGAAAGATTAATTATAATTATTATTATTTAAATTTAATCTATTTACCGGCTACTTCTCAGGGTCATATATTGCACGGCAAGCATTCCCGTTTCCACCATCTCTGCTATAAGAGCTAATTTATCTATTTAATCAGAGATATAGCACAATTAGGCTAGATAATGAAAGAAACACTTACTCTGTTTGCATCTTGGAGTCGACTCACGATTCCTGTCCGGCTAACTTGACCTTTGGATTCACAGGGCTCCGCTGTCAGTCCCTTGACAGGTGCTGCTACCTCTTTTAAAGCCTAGTAGTAATCACTCTAATCTCATAGATATAGAGAGACAGCGGAGTACCTCTAAGGCTCGACCGTTACAATATATATATATATATATAAATGACAAAAACAAGTGTGTGTGTATGTTATCGTAACCAAGCTAGATATATAAGCCTTTCATTACTAAAAGGCCAAGTTCCTTAATTACTGAAATCGAACTCGTTTGGAGGGTGAGAGGGTGGATTTTTAAAATTTCAAATATTTCCGTAGGATGGAAAAATTGTAGAACCAATCTCATCGAAAATACAATGTATTATAAATATTGTAATACACGTTTATTATCTAGATTTAATATTGCCGGAGATTTTTGCACTCTTTAGCATATATATATATTTGTCTGTTAACGCTCTAGCGGTCGCAATTTTCGTTTGATCGTTACCAAACTCGATATTTAAACGTTGTTTTGCGAAAATTCGAAATATCCCCGTTACTATACGTCAGATCGAAAAATTATATAGAATCAATCTTATTGTAAATTAAATTTACTATAAATAATGTTATATGCATTTATTCTGTATCTTGAGTTTTAACCGAGTTATTTGCATTTTTCTGTTTTCAGCTTCTGAGATGAGATCAGCTAACTTCGGTTCTAGTCGTGAGTTTCCGCCAAGAGCTAGCTCGGGCCGTTCCCGTAACTGTTTGACTCTCTATTCTGAAATTTCTCAATTGTAAAACTTCACGAGGGAAATCTGCTTAGTTTACGCAGCCCCTGCGTGACGGTCTTTTAGTTTTCAGCGTTCAGTAAACTTCATTTCCGACCAATGTTATTAATAAATATTGTTTTCATTTAACTTTTACTGTAGGCCCTTCTTGGTAAACGGAGGTTGCACTCACAACGATAAACTATGACCCCTAACACCACGAGTACCAACAGGGGTGGCGAAATATATCTGATGTCTATATAAAGCCAACAGAATATTTGGTATTTTAGCTTCAAATAATGTGGTTTACTACATAACCTAGTATTGTTTATGTAACATATGTGGTAGTCGGGGTTTGCCAAAGGATGAAAACTGAAAAATGCAAATATCTGGGTTATTACTGATGATAGAGAAAAAATTTATATTACAATATTTATAGTAAATTGTATTTTAAATAAGATTTGTACTATATAATTTTTCGATACGACGTATATTAATGGAGATATTTTTAATTTTCGTAATTCCTCCCCTCTCACTAGTCGAATTCAGCCATTAACGAACTTTAGATAAACTCTAAATTAATTAAAATTTTAATAAATAGGATATAATTAGGCCCGCGCTTAAATTTTTTTTATATTTGATATATTTTTGAGAATTTAAATTTTTGGAGTTATTATTAGGTCCGGAGTTGTAAAACTTTTGGAAAGATATTTAATTTAAGATTAAGTAATTTTATTAATATAAAATTATTTATAAATATTAAATTTGATTGATATATTAATTTTGTAAATTTTTAATAATCTAAGAATTATTTTTGAAAATTTTGAATTTTTTGTGATTTTTGCGATTTTTTGTGAAATTTTCTTGAATTTTTGCGATTTTTTGGGATTTTGGGGATTTTTTGGAATTTTCGGGAATTTTTTGAAATTTTTTCTTCAAAATTTTTTTATTTTTTTCGATTTTTTGAAATTTTTTTGAATTTTTTTTTGATTTTTTTTTATTTTTTGCGATTTTTTGAAAAAAAATAATTTTTTTTTAATTATTTTTATTTTTTTTATAAATAAAACGATTAAATATCGAGTTTGGTAACGTTTAAACAAAAATTGAAACCGCTAGAGCGTTAACAGATGGATGATCATTTGAAGAAATTTTTCGAAAATCGTATCATGAGTACGACCTGAATAGCTGATTCCCCTTAAGGGAAATCTGCTAAAATGTATATCCAAATTTGATCAATTATTTCTTAAAGAAAATGGGAAAAACGAAATCTTGAATAAGTGTTTTAATTCTCAAATATTATGGGGTAATAGAAATTTGGAATCAGTTAAAGTATATTCACAGAAAGAAATACTAAGAGACAGATGGAAAAAAATTATAAAGTTTATTGACGATCTTCTTTTACGTAATAGGCATATAGGCCTTTTACTGCTTCTTTATGATAATTTATTAGATTAGCCCGAGAGGGATGCATTCTTAAATATATGCCTCGAGGAAGATCCAGGTATAATTGTAGCTTAGAAATAAGTCATTTAGGTCTCAAGGTCTGAAACAGAATATCATCATTCATCATTCCCAAATCTAATGGATATTATTTGAATGAGTTAGTAGGTTATTCATCAAAATGTAAACAGCTCATGAATATGAATGCAAGTTGCATAAAGTACACCAGTTGTGAGTCGTCCATAAATCGTTCTAGCTCTTGACAAACAGTCATTATGCTCCTACTCCGGATAATGCTTGAGAACGAAGTGCATCTGTTGCATTCCTAAAGGTTTCCTATTCGACCGACGTTTGAGGAAATGAGATCGTCCGTGGTAGTTTTTACTTAGTCGGTAAATGAATTAAACGTTCTTTAAACGGTTTAACCAAGACGGACTTCCAGAAAAGACATTCGATTTGATATGTTGTGACTTTTTCGGAAAATGACTTGAGGACTTAATTGTTAGATAGATATATGCTTCATACGCTATTAAATAAAATACTCATAACAAACCAGGGGCTCAGGTTAGCCATGCGAGTTAAAGCGTCGGCGTTAACCTCGCACGGTAAGCCTAGAGTGGCGGGTTCGATCCCCACCTGGGCAATAGGAATTTATTTAGTAAATAAAATCCTTAGTCCCTCACTGGCTAGAAAAGGTAACCTGTAGAAACCCCGTCCCAATTAGCCATAGTAGCAAAATTCATTATTAAATTATTTTATTTGATAACAAAACATGTATATATTTATTTATAAATAACCGCAATAAGAAAAGTAAGTTATTCAGGGGCTGCGTTAATTAAGCAGATTTCCCCAGTGCGTCACGTTTTTGAATGTATCTCAAATTTTAAAAGTTCAATGAGAACAATATTTGGTATTTAAGCTTCAAATAAAGTGCTTCAAAACAATATAATATTGTTAATATGAGATGAGTAGGAGTGGGGATTTACTAAAGACCGAAAACTAAAAAGTGCAAATATCTCAGTTAATAATCAAGATAGTGAAGCAATGTACATTACAATATTTATAGAACAATCAATTTTCAATAAGAATGGTTCTAGCAATTTTTCGATCCGACGCATAACGGGTATATTAAGAATTTTCGAAATTCTCCCTCTCAACCCCCCCTCACCCTTCCTGTAGGAAATCTGCTTAGTTTACGCAGCCCCTCCGTGGCGTACTTTTTGTTTCTTCGTTTGACTGAGACCGGAAATGAGTCAATCCTCTGGATATGAGCATATGTGTTTAAGTCAACGAAGTTATTTGAATGGTTAACAGCGGAATGTAAAGGTGTCCAAAGTTCTTCTATAATAAAACAGGGATAAATTAAGAGAATTACCTTATTCAACTATGGCATCTCATGTTCGGACCAAAAGACCCACATCCAGCATTCCATCTTATAGGAAAATCGTTATTGACTGCATATTTACATGTATCTCACACATTAAAAAAGTCCGTCACGCAGGGGCTGCGTAAAGTAAGCTGATTTCCCACGTGAAGTTATACAATAGAGAAATTTCACGAGAGCTGAGCAGTTAATGAAACGGCCGAACTAGCTTTTGGCGGGAAAGCCACTTCGTCCGTTAGCCGGCCAGATTTAATAAAAATGCAAATATCTTAGTTAATATTCAAGATAGAGAATAAATGTATATAACAATATTTATTGTACATTTAATTTTCAATAAGATTGATTTTGTACAATTCTTTGATCAGACGTATAGAAAATCCTCCCCTCTAAACCCCCCTTCTCCCAGTCCGATTTCAGCCTTTAATGAACTCGATCTTTCTTTTTACATAAAACGCTTATGTATACAATTTGGTAACGATTAAAAAACATTGCGACCACTAGAGCCGGTAACAGACAAATATATATCTTTATATATAAAATTGTAACCTCTGTCTGTACATTGATTTTTTTCGCGAAATTTCACGATAACTTTTCGTTTCACATGTCATAGACACCATAACTGCATTTTGTTTCTTTCGTGTATGTTTGTTTGTTTGTTTGTTACCTTTTCACGCATAAACGGCTGAACCGAATTTTATGAAACTTGGTATGTATATTACTACTAGCCCAACTTAGACTTTAGGCTATATTAATATTCTCTGAGACGAATAGGAGTGGGGGTTATAAGGGAGGCCTGAAATTAAAAATAGCGATATTTCGTTTCCTATTGGTTTTTCGTCAAATATAAACATAACAAAAGTTGTTTATTTTGTTATTTAGAGTAACTTTTGTTATATGCACTTTTGTCGTATATGGAAGGATAAATGAGTTATACGCTATAAACTAAAGCAGGAGTCCACAATTTTATTTGGCACAAAAGACTCAACCGAACTAAACCAAACTCGCTATGTGAATTAATACTAACGATTTCCTTATAATAAGCCATACTAACATTTCTAGGGACGGGCAGGAGTGGGGGTTATAAGGGAGGCCTAAAATTAATAATAATGATTTCCTATTGGGGTTTCGGCAAATATGCACATAACAAAAGTTGTTTATTTTGTTATTTAGAGAAATTTGCTCAACACTTCTTTTCAATATGAACTACTAGGTACCTCACCTGAAAAAATTAATTCAAATGTATGTCAATATTTTCTCCTTAATAATTTTCTCCTTAATAATACCTTAAGGGAAATCTGCGCAAAGATCAATGAAGGCAATATTTGAAGGGGTTTCAGCTTTGAGTAATGAAGTACATGATATAACAACTTATTGAAAATAAGACCTTGGTAGGGCTGACGTTTACTGAAGGATGAAAACTAAAAAAAAAAAACGGCAGTATAGTGGTTAATAATCAAGATGGAGAAATAACATATACAAAAACATTTATGGAACATTTAATTTTCAATAAGATTGGTTCTATTCACGTTTTTGACCCTGTGCATTATATCTGAGATATTTCGATTTTTTGAAATTCCTACCTCTAATCCCCCCTCCGTCTGGTCCGTCATCAATTAATGAACTTAATCATTATTTTTTACATAAAACGTTTAAGTATCGAGTTTGGTACAGATCAAACAAAAATTGCGACCGCTAAAGCGTTAACAGACAAAATTAGAACCGACCTTACTTTCCGGGTGGGATCGGTGTGAATGTGAAGAGATTTTTCGTAAATCGTGAGTGCAACCACAATAGCTGAATTTCTTTCAAGGATCTTGCTCCTTGAAGAAAATACTTATAGAGAACAAGTCCTTTTTATTAACCCTGTTTCTGGCTTTAATTCCTTCCAGACCAGACCAGTAATAGCAGTGGGTAGCCGCCTTTTGCCCCTCCTAATAAGCTAACGAAAATGCTAATTACTTAGCGTTCACATTTCCTAGTATATCGGTAGAGCATGCAGCAGAAGTGGATAAGATGCTACAATTATATCGAAAACAAGGGTATCATAAACAATTATAAAGGTTTTGTTATGTTTCAAAAACATTTATTCTTGTACAACATCACAAATCTGGAGTTATGCAGGTTGGTTGATAGGTCCTCTTGGTAGATGAGCTCCTTCGGCCCTGAATCCGTTCTCATCGGCGATCCAATTGGTGGTGATTGGAGTTCCATCTGGAGCTGTGTATGTGAAGGAACCGGTAACTGTTTGGATGCCTTCTTCCGGTCCCACCTGTTGCAGGGGTCCTGCGCTGGTCTCCACAGCAATGCCGTCTTCAGACTCAAAACTGGAGAGAGAAATAAATGATACAATTTATATATTAGAACAGTCATTCTTAAAGTAGTATTCGTAAAGTAGCAGTAAAGCTCCACAGAACCCCTGGGTCCATGTAATAAGTTATTGTTACATTTTACAAGTATTATTATTATTTATAAATAACGTACATAAAACATTTTTGTTTTATCCGTCAAGTACCGGTTCCGTCAAGTATTTTGATTTTCAAAAGTGTTCCGTCACCAAAATAGTTTCAGAACCGTTGCGTTAGAAGAACGAAAAACTTTATCGATCCTTGGCAAGTTTTATTGCAAAAACACTAGCGTCAAGATTTTGACAGTCACTGTTTTCACTGTATCTGTGCTTAGATTATTTCTATCGCGCCTAGTTTCCTTATTACTACTGAATTTAAGTTTTTGCTAAGACGAAAGCAGTAATTTATTTCATTTATATAAAGTGATAGCGTGAGCTGGTGAAAATAAAACTCAAGACTGTTGAAAGTATGAATGCACTCGTTCATGAATCCAAAGTTGCCTTTTCATCACCTTTACGTATTAAATTACGACTTTTTAAAAGTGTTATGAAAGCGATGGACAAAAATTGTGAAGGTTTTACGTATTTGAAACAAACATTTTGTGTAATCAGCGAGGCATAGATCAAAGCAGGAATTCTTATTCTAACTCAGATTAGGGAAGTGCTGGAGGGTTCAGAATTTCAACAACAATTAAGTTCAACTGAAAAAGGCCCTCAAGCAGGGGCTGCGCCAACTAAGCAGATTTCCTACTTGATGTTTTACAATAGAGAAATGTCACGAGAGCCGAGAAGTTAAGGAGACGGCCGAACAAGCTTTTGGTGGGAAAGTCACTCGTCCGTTAGACGCCCAGATTTAATAAAAATGCAAATATCTCGGTTAATATTCAAGATAGAGAATAAATGTATATAACAATATTTATAGTAAATTTAATTTGCAATAACATTTATTCTGAACAATTTTTCAATCCGACTTATAGTAACGGAGATATTTCGAACCTTCGAAATTCCTCCCCTCTAAACCCCCCCACCCTTCCACTGGTCCGATTTCAGCCGTTAACGAACTTGATCTTTCTTTTTACATAAAACGACTAATATCGAGTTTGTTAACGATCAAACAAAAATTGCGACCGCTAGAGCGGTAACAGACATATATATATACAGTTTTGATCGGACCTCATTTTCGTCATCTACTAGGTAGGATCGATGTACATTTGAAGAAAAATTTCAAAAATTCCGTCATGAGTACAACCTCAATAGCTGATTTCCCTGAAGGGAAATCTGCTAAAATGCGGGTGGGAAGCATTAAAAATTGTAGTTGAATATGTTGACAAAAGTGGACAAGTTCGTACAAAGTAATGAGTTTGAGCAAACATGTCTTTCGGGCTCTGTAATTGAAGCACATACACTTGAAATTTACTTAATTTTATGTCTATTTATTATTTAAATTTTGATGAGATAATTATGCCAAGATTACTCGCTTAACCAAACGTTAAGCTTTGAAATTGGAAAGCGTCTCGTATCAATAGGGAAAAAATACAGAGATGGGATTTTTAAGAAATTTAGTTATGTGGTTATGAGGTATCAATTCATTTTGGAAAAGGGGTCTATAACCAAAAATAGTATGGGAATACTTGTTTTAAACCATCTACTCGTCCCTTTGAAATAACTCATCGCTAGGTTGTTTTCCTTTACGTAACGCCGAACTATGGGATATCCTCATGACAGCCGAGAAACGTCACGAGCACACCATTAGAATCTAAATCATGTCAGAAACACTTTTTCTCAGAGGCGGTCATCAGGTTAGAAACCTTTCCAAAGAGATAGAGCAGCGCACTACGTCATTCCCCAGGTGGGAATCTTAAAAGATTTGACGGTCCTCTTTACTCTGAGCTAATCATTTAAAGTCTGCCATCAGAATGCGTGATGAGCCCTAATAGAGATAAACTGATAAACAAATACATGAAAGGCCCATTGCGTAATGAGCCGTCTTATCTTCTTTCATAATGGCCGCACTGAAACCGACACCCCCTGCCTTCTTGGTCCACGTCAAGACACCGATACTTCTTAGAGTCCTCTCAGAGAGGTTAGCCACTGACCTCCTGGCATTTAGGATACACGGCAATATAACTCACATAAAAGTCCTAGAGATTCCAAGCTAACCTTCGCAAAGCTTGGGATATATTTGTGGTGATTAATTAACTCTATGATGTACGTACTTTAAATTGTTTATTTTCCTAGGCTAACAAAAAATATAAACTTAAGCCTCCCAAAATTGCACGTCGTGGATTATAGCTCTTGCTCATTTAGGAAGGATTTAAAGTTATAATTAATGACACAAAGTTATAATGGATGACACAACACTGCGAACACATAAGTAGGAATTTATATTCCGCAAGTCTGGAAGGTTTTAGAGCTGCTGTGTGAACTCAACCGAAATTCTTTTTAGCAGAATTCCCTTAAGGGATGAAAATAGGATATTCTTTAAATTTTGTCTATTACCGGTTACCGCTTTTGGTCTCGGCAAGTTTTGTTTAATCGTTTAGAAACTCGATATATAAGCATTCCATAGAAAACTAAATGCCAAGATTGGTAATGGTTAAAAATTCTAAATTTCTCTATTTCAATATAGAAATCTGATGATTAGAAGAAGGGGTTTACAGAAGGCTGAATGAGTAATATAAAAAATGTATGAATGACTTTCTTAATATTTCAGTTTCGAAAAAAAAAAAAAAATGTATTGTATAACAGTTATAGAGCATCAACAAGATTGATAAGAATTGCCCTCCCCCTGAAGCCCACCTATTTCTGGTCTCAATTCAGCCACTAACAAATATGAACGTCAGAGTTGAATGAAACGGTTAAATATTGAGTATGGTATATATTAAGTATACATTTACGAGCCAAAACAGAAAAATCCTAATTAATGACGTCATCACACTAATTAAAAGTTCAATGAAGACAATATTTAGTATTTAAGCTTCAAAGAAGGGGATTCGTGATATAACAACTTATTGTTAAAATGACATGACTAGGAGTAGGAGTTTATTCAAGGTTGAAAACTAAAAAATGCAGAGAGTGAAAATATTTATGTAACAACATTTATAGAACATAATATTTGCAATCCTATATACTTTTCTGATGCGACGCATAACTACGGAGATATTTATATCTCTTTTACAGTTTCAGGCATTAATGAATTTGATTTTTACTTGTATAAAAAACGCTTATATATAGTTTCATCTTCTAGTTGGTAGGATCGGTGGAATTTGAAGAAATATTTCGTAAATCGCGTAATGAGGACATCCTCAATAGTTAATTTTCCTTAAGGAAAATGTACTAAAATGGCTGACACAAACAGGCTGCGGTAAAAATTTAATGAAATCACTTTTGTGCTGTACAGTATACATAAAAAATAGTATTCATTATGGTCAAGCAACCATCATTGGTCACGTCGTTTGGCTTGCAGCATACCCAAGTCCCTGATGTACCACATTAACGATATATTTTAGGAACATGTATGGTCAATAAACATTTTAAGACGTTTCTCGAAATGTTTACCTTGAGTATATTCTCAGTAGTAGATTAATTTTAAGGTGAATAAGCTAATGAAGCCTTAAAATCTATGAACTATGCTCACCCATAGCTGTAGCTGCCATCTATGCCGACATCCTGGGTCTGCCTGAGGATGGCTGGAGTCCTCCCGTCCCCTGCTACCAATCCTGGCCGGATGATTGGACGAGCTGCAACAGGCAATGCTCGGACTCCGTCAGCAGGGATGGCTGCCACTGTTGGAGCAGGTCCGTAGATCACGTCTGCAATCACAATAGTCCATTAGAAAGAGAGTATTTTCAAACTACTTTCTCTTTAGGGAATGTGGTAATGGTGATAAGTAACATTGTAAGACAGAGGTATAAATATGTAAGAAAACAAGTCCGTGATGCAGGGGCTCCGTTAACAAAACAGATTTCCCATTAGCGCTTATAACACATTCTTCATCTCATCACAACATACATTTTATTTTATATTTCTAAGATAGTTTATTTAGTGACAGAATTCATTAAATAACATCCTAAAATTCCACCCTGGCTAAAAATAGGTGGTAACCTGTAGATAACCCGTCCTAATTAGCCTTAATTGCAAAAAGTGGACGTTAATAAATAATAAACAAATAATTCCGAAGATAGTGGGGGTTTACTGAAGGCTGCAAACATGAAAGCACAAATAACTTTGTATATAATCTTCGTATTTGCATGTATCTCACACTGTAGTTCAATGAAAAATGATCGTCCCCCTGCGCGACTAGGCAGATTTCTCAAATTCTGGTCTCACTGTTGATCTTATCTCATCACATATTCTCTATTTCAATGTAAAAAAAAAAAACCTATTATAAAAAAGTTGTTTATGGGGGCGGCTATTGAAAGCTGAAAACTAGAAAGTTCAAATAACTCCCTTAATACTTGATTTACTAAAAAATGTGTAGAGCAACCAATAGCTTAACTAGTAGATCACCAATAGCTTAACAAGATTTTTAACATTTTGTGATACGACACAAAATAAGGGAGATATTTTGCATTTTCGAAATCCCTGTAATCCACCCCTGATATCAGCGATTAACTATTAAGACCATTAGTGTGTAATGATACTGTTAAACATCGAGTATGGTATAGAAGAAATAAATACTTTCAATTCACGGTTGCAAAATCTTAATTAATGATGGCATCGCACTACGTATTTACATTTTTGTATAAAAGCAAATGTTAAATGATATTTAAGCTTCAAATAATGTGATTCATGGTATAAGAATTTATTGTTATTATGACATGAGTCGGAGTACTTACTAAACGCCGAATACAAAAAGATGCAAATATCTAAGTTAACAATCAAGATAGTTAAAAAACGTATATAACAAAGTTATAGAAAATTAAATTTGCAATATGACTGGTTATATACACGTTTTCGATCTGGAGAATAATAACGGAGATATTTCGGTTTTTCAAAATTCTAAAACTGAGTTACTTCGAGATTTAAATCTTCTAAACGAGATGGAATGCTTACAAGATATCTGTGCTAATTTTTAAATTTACCTAAACTCGGTAAAAGTGTTACTGCCATACCTAGGAGCAGAACAAAGGAAACTTATCATTTTGACGAGTTTAGTTCCCTAAAAAGTCGTACTTTCTAATTTCTGAAAACTGTACATCAGATATATATATATATATATATATATATATATATATATATATATATATATATATATATATATATGTATGTATGTATAGCAGCAAAACAATGATACCTGGCCTCTTATTAGAAGAATAACAATACATAAGCAGGCCTTTTATTGTATAAATAACATTTCTACTAACATACTTGTAAGAAGGTATTTGTAAAAACTGCTTGCTTTGCCATTCTTTTCGAGTGTACTGCGAACAATCTCAAAGGAGGTATAATCAAACCAATGAAAATGAGTATTTTTTGTAAATGACAAGCACACGTAAGTTTTGAGGCACAACGATTTCATTACAAAAATGTTTGAATTATCATTGATGCGCGCGGACAAGCAATTTTTTGGTGGGATCAAGCCCGACACCTCCAATTATTTTAACAAGAAATCCAAACTATAAGACAATAGTCGCAGACATGCTCGACAACTTCAAGAAACTTGGTTGTAATATGAGCATTAAAGCTCATTTTATCCACTCACATCTTGACTATTTCCTTGCAAACCTTGGTGATGTAAGTGAAGAGCAGGGTGAAAGATTCCACCAAGACATAAAGGAAATGGAAAGAAGATACCAAAGAAGATGGAACGTCAACATGACAGAGGACTACTCCAAGATGTTAAAAAGAGATGATCCTCAATGAGTCCACAGCCGGAAAAGCAACAAAAGAAGCTTCGACAGCAAGAGAAAACGTTATTATAATGACTTATAAACTTAAGAGAAATAGGAGTGTACTGAAAATGTAGTTTAGAACCTGATTTATAAATAAAATAAAATGTTATAAATTAGGATAAATGTGAAAAATGGCTTAAAATTTGTTATTATACCCAAACAAATTTCCTTTTTTGTGAGAAAACCTGACGAGATAGAAAAAAAAACTGATTGCATTTTTGAAATTAGCGCTGAAAAGTACATAAAAGTCAGTTATCAAATTTCAAACAAGTTTTTTGAAAATGTTCCAAGAAAAGCCTGTTCCTTTTCCTGTCCTTTTGCATGTTCCTTTTTTTTTTGCAGGCCTGTGTTACAAGGAACTGAAGCTTACGCCCAGCTAGTATTGTTAGTAAACATAGGGGGAAACTAAAGCTTACACTAAGCTAGTAAAAAAAAAGTGTGTGTATGTAACTCATATTTATTTATAGCTGGTGGTGAGGGTGATGAATGGTTAATCACAAACGTAAAAGTGCATCGGCAGGGTTTAGCCTGGTAGCAAGTCTATAGGATCGCCCTACGCTCTGACGCTCTGAGGATGGGGATTTAGTCCCCGAAAGCGCTCAGCGTTTATAAGAAATAAAATAGTGAGGAGCCATAAAAAAGTTTTGTGATTAACCAGTGTGTATGTAAGTTTCACTCAATACATTTTGTTTTAAGAAGATGCAGAGTTTTATGTAAATAGTCACACGAAACACCTTATATTTGTTCTAAACCTTAATTCTTTTAAATTTATTTTATTCATTTCAGATACCTATTTTATATTAATTATATATTTATTGATTAATCATTTAAATATTTTATGAATGATTTCCCTTTTTCCAAATGGGACTCTACGTTTCAATTTTCAGTTTTACACCTAGTATGTATTTTGTTCTTTGTTGTGTTACATTTTTGTTTTATTAGTACCTTTTACGTTTTTGTTTTTGATTTCAGTTTTTGTGTTACATTTCTGTTTTTCGCTCAGTTTCTATTTATGTTTTCCATTTCTGTTTTTGTGTTTTCTTTCTGTTTAGTGTTACACTTCATTTGAGTTAACCTTTTTAATATATACAGCTTTTCTTTTGAGCAACGTCACCATAGATGCTAATGTTCCAATAAAAATAAATAAATAAAAATATGCTGTACAAGATATTAAGTATCTAAAGCTTACTCCCAGCTAGTAATGATAATAATTAACTATTGCTTACTGTCAGCTGGCTGTGCGTATTGCAGTGCAATCCTCCTTGCATATGGTAGATTCCTAACTATAGATGGCTGGATGAGTGGCCCCCCTATCAGCTGAGGCTGTAGATATGCACCTGGTTGCACAATCTGTGGTTGGAGGAGCCGGGCTCGGCTTACTGCTTGCCTAGCACCTCTCGCCTCCTGTGGGGCGGCAGAAGCAGATACCAGGACGCAGAGCAGGGTGACGACCTGGGATCAGATCAAAACCAGTCAGACATTCGGCTAGGGTTACGCGGTTACAGACTCACAATACAAACTCAAAGGCACAATCGACATTCTTTCATAGGTTTTTGTTTACTGACTCAAGGGCACGAAATGATAGAAAAAAAGTCCCGTAAAACTAATCAGTTTACAGTGAAGTTTTAAAATAGACAAATATACTTTTTTTTTCGATGCCTAAATACGGAATATTGTTTTCAAGAGACCTTTATTTTAGTTTATTCAGTTGTGCGGTGTCGGTATCTATTAAGTTTTTAGGTTCATTTGACCCATGCCATACTCAATATTTAAGGATTTTAGTCATCAGTAAAGATCATAATTTTTTTTTTCTGAAATCAGACAAGAATTACGGGGGGGGGGGTTATAGAGGGGAAGGATTTGAAATTTCAAAATATCTGAGTTATGATGATTCGGATCGAATAATATTATTGAACCGATCTTTTTTCAAATTAACTCTGTGTTGTTAATATAATTGTGCTCTAAAATTGTTTCTCTGCGCATTTTTTCGAACTCAAATATTAAGCCAGGAATTCATTTTTCCAATATTTTACTCCGAATATTTGGCAAGATGATATCGTGTGGGCCATTCTAGCACGTGGGAAATCAACTTAGTTTACACAGCCCCTGCGTGAAGGACTATATTTCTCTATCATGAATAATAACCGAGATATTTGTTTTCGTACAAATACATAAAAAATTCATATTAACCAATTTCTGATATTTGAACATAATATTCTTATGTCCGTTTTGCAGGGCAGGGAAAACTAAGCAGATTTCCAAAGCCTGCGTGATGGACATTATTTTTAAAACCCGTCTCATAATAATGTAGATTTTTCGATTTTCACACATCTAAGACCCCTTTCCTGGTCCGATTTTACCCTTTAGCGATGTAGATCTTTGGGTTCACCAAATAACGCTTGTTATGTCGAGTTTGGTAAATAGAAAAAAAAATAGCCACCCGCCAATCCACAACAGATAGTTATTATACATAATTTTAGTTATCCCCTAGGTAGGAATAAATATTTCCAAAAATTTCGTCATAGGAAATATGCAAAAATAAACGAACTGTACTAGAGACCAATCTTGCTTCACTGATAAGAGTTAAGTCAAAATTTTAAAGGGGAAAAATCTTACAGTAAGATGTATATTGGGATAGTGTTTGAAACTCACTTGAAAAGAAATTGACGGAAACATTTCGTGCAAATAAAATCGTAATCGAACAAAGTTTGTAAGAAAATTATCAGCTGTCTACTTACAAGTACTGTTGCCATGACTGAAGCAGATGTGCTACTGATAACTGTCTAGGGATCTCCTTCCCTTATATATTAGAGAACACTCTAGTAATGACATTTTTTCCCCGCTAGAATGTAGGTAAGTGCAAAGGTGAGAATACGTCAAACCCCATTGGCAACAGGTGGGCACACGTCCTTGCAGTCGAGGATGTGCAAGTTCTGAAAATAAAACTGCAATTTATATTTAAATCGTATCATCCCGAACGGTTCTAGCCACGACTAGAAATGGGTTATTTAATCAGATCTGAAGCGGGTTTTATATGGCTTATTAAATGTCTCTTTTACGGTTAAGGAAGCGACTTGGAAACCTGTGTATCTGATGCAGTTTACTACATGTTGATATTAATCAGAACTACGAACATTGCTTCCAGCGAGTTACAAATGAAGCAAATTTGTAATAATTACCAATGTTATTTAGACTTTACAACCCGTTAAACATCGCTTCAATTAATAAAAAGTCCGTCACGCAGGGGCTGCGTAAACGTGAAGTTTTACAACAGAGAAATCTGCCTAATAAGAACTGTAGTAGTAAGAAACCTCTAAACCTAAAACATTATTTCTCACATGGTAAACCTAGAGTGGCGAGTTCGATTCTTGCCTGGGCAAAGGAAATTATTTAGTGACGAAATTCATTAAATAACGTCCTAAAATCCCACCCTGGCTAGAAAAGGGTGGTAACCTGTAGATAACCCGTCCCAATTAGCCTGAGTTGCAAAAAGTGGACGTTAATAAATAAAACATTATTTAGGGCGTAATAACCCAGTAGTTTCTAGCCCCAAAAAACAGTTAACCTAACCTCTAAACCTATTCACGAGGAACGAATAGTTATGGAAACGGCCACCAGAGCTCTCGGCGGAAAGTCCGAACATAGCCTACTGGCGACCACACGCAGAATACAAATGCAAATATCTCGGTTAATATTCAAGATAGAGAATAAGTGTATATAACAATATTTATAGTAAATTTAATTTGCAATAAGATTGATTCTGTACAATTTTTCGATCCGACGTATAGTAACGGAGGTATTTCGAATTTTCTAAAGTCCTCCCCTCTAAACCCCCCCCCCTCACACCGCTCCGATTTCAGCCGTTAACGAACTTGATCTTTCATTTTACATAAAACGGTTAAATATGAAGTTTGGTAAGGATCAAACAAAAATTGCGACCGCTAGAGCGGTAACAGACAAATATATATATATATATATATATATATATATATATATATATATATATATATATATATATATATATATATACAGTTTTGAACGGACCTCATTTTCGTCATCTACTAGGTAGGATCGATGGACATTTGAAGAAAAATGTCGAAAATTCTGTCATGAGTACAACCTCAATAGCTGATTTCCCTTAAGGGAAATCTGCTAAAAAGTCCATCACGCAGGGGCTGCATACACTAAGCAGATTTCCCTCGTGAAGTTTAACAATAGATAAATCTACATACTGGTATCACATCACAACCATGAATATTAAGTGAATAAATACAAGCGGTAATAAGAAATATTTCCCCTCCCGACGGAAAGCTACTGAATTGTAACCATACAGGTCTGCCAACCTCTTATCGGAAAGAAAACCAATTAATGAAATATATCAGAATATAAAATGTTAATTTTATTGTAAACTATTTACAATGTCCAGTACTGAAGTTTATAATGTATTAGAATATTTTTTATCTCAATCAATGAAATATTAGTGGCCTAAAAATTAACGCTGAGGGATCACCAGAACTTATTTGCATTTATTTCGTACAATAAAGGTCTCTTGAAAACCAAATATGGTATCTAAGCTTCCAATTATGAGGTTTATTATATAACAGAGTATTGTTTACGTAACATGAGTAGAAGTGGGGGTTTTCTGAATACTGATAACTGAAAAATGCAAATATCATGGTTATATACACGATAAAGGATACATGGACATAACAATATTTATAGAACATTTAATTTACAATAGGATTAATTCTATAGAAGGTTTGACACGAAATATAATAACGGAGATATGTATTTCGAATTGTAGCAGATTTCCCTTGAGGGAAATCAGCTATTGAGGTTGTACTCATGACGGAATTTTCGAAATTTTTCTTCAAATGTCCATCGATCCTACCTAGTAGATGACGAAAATGAGGTCTGTTCAAAACTGTATATATATATATATATATATATATATATATATATATATATAGATCTATCTATCTATCTATATATTTGTCTGTTACCGCTCTAGCGGTCGCAATTTTTGTTTGATCGTTACTAAACTCGATATTTAGTCGTTTTATGTTAAAAGAAAGATCAAGTTCGTTAACGGCTGAAATCGGACCAGTGAGAGGGGAGGGTTTAGTGGGGAGGATTTTCGAAATCTCTCCGTTACTATACGTCGCATCGAAAAATTGTACAGAAACAATCTTATTACAAATTAAATTTACTATAAATATTGTTATATACATTTATTCCCTATCTTGAATATTAACCGAGATATTTGCATTTTTATTAATTTTGGGCCGATAACGGATTTTTGAATTTCCCGCCAAAAGCTAGTTCGGCCCTTTGCCGTAACTGTTGGGCTCTCGTATGGAGATTTCTCTATTGTATAACTTCACGTGGGAAATCTGCTTAGTTTACGCAGCCCCTGCGTGACGGACTTTTTGAAAACCCTCCTGTGTTAACACCCCCATGGCCATGTTGCAGTCTACCAAGAACCACCTCTTCCCTTCTTGAATTTCGATTACTTGTTAGCCATCCTACCATTGTATTTTTGATTTCCCTTAGCTTTCAATCTTTTGATAACCATTCTTGTTCCCAGTTTTGTACAGTCATTAAAAGTAACGTACATACCTAAAAGTATCTGGCGGGGAAAAATAAGGAAAATACCCAAATACTGGCCCGGAGCAATGTTTTTTAGGCCTTTCCTCACATATTTCTTGAAGACTTAAGGGAAATCAGCTATTGAGGTCGTACTCATGACGCGATTTTCGAAATTTTTCTTCAAAGGTCCTTTCTATGAGATGAGTTCAAAACTATACTTATATATAAATATATATATATATATATATATATATATATATATGTGTGTATATATATGTATATATATATATATATATATATATATATATATATATATATATATATATATATATATATATATGTCTGTTACCGCTCTAGCGGTCGCAATTTTTGTTTGATCGGTACCAAACTCGATATTTAGTCGTTTTATGTAAAAATAAAGATCAAGTTCGTTAACATCTGAAATCGGACCAGTGGGAGGGGGGGGGGTCAGAGGGGAGGATTTTCGACAAATCTCCGTTACTATACGTCGGATCGAAAAATTGTACAGAATCAATCTTATTGAAAATTAAATTTACTATAAATATTGTTATATTCATTTATTCTCTATCTTGAATATTAACCGAGATATTTGCATTTTTATAAGTCTGTGGTCGGGTATAGTTCGGATTACGTCGGCCATTTCCGCCAGTACTCGGCTCAGGTGGAAGCTTCATCTAACCTTACCTGTCGTTTCTAACCTTACCTTACCTTCGTTACTTTGTGAGATTTATGCAAATACGTTCTGTTCATCCGCCCCCCCCCTTCTTTAGTTCTTGGACTACTAAAATTCGAGTTATTAAAATATAAATTATTCTTACAATTCAGAAGCCGTTTCAGTTGGGAATTTATTTTAATTAACTGAAAGATTTCTCATTACCGTGTGTATTTAATCACGGTGGTATTGTGCAGTATGCAGATTTCTCTATTGTAAAACTTCATATGGGAAATCTGCTTAGTTTACGCAGCCCCTTCGTGACGGACTTTTATATCACAGACCTGTTCTGAAATCTTGAAGACTTAAGGGAAATCAGCTATTGAGGTCGTACTCATGACGCGATTTTCGAAATTTTTCTTCATAGGTCCTTTATATATATATATATAATTTTGCTTGTTACCGCTCTAGCGGTCGTTATTATTGTTTAATCGTTACCAAATTCAATATTTCGTCGTTCTATGTAAAAAGAAATATCAAATTCGTTAACGGCTTATATCGTACAAGGGATATGGGGGGGGGGATTTATAAGGGAGGAATTTTGAAAATTCGAAATATCTCCCGTTACTAGAAGTCGGATCGGAAAATTGTATACAAAAAATCTTATTGCAAATTAAATTTACTAAAAATATTGTTTTATATATATTTTTTCCATATAATGAGTATTAACCAAGATATTTGGATTTTATTGTTTTACGCTTTCAGTAAACCCCCACTCCTACAAGTGTCATAGTAATAATAAGCACTTATATCATGAACCACTTCATTACAAGGTTATATACCAAATATTGTTTTCAACAAAGCTTTATTATACGAGATTTAAACAAATACGTTCTGTTGACCTCCCCCTCCCTACTCTTTTGTTCTTGGATTATTAAAATCTGAGTGATTGAGATTGAAATTATTCTGATTCATTTAAAATTACTCCACTAGTTTTACTAAATAGTTTTTAACAAAATTAATATGCTATATTCAGGTATATTTCATTATTTGTTCATCTTTCCAATCTAGAATAATTCTAACTGTTCACACTTTCCGTTGTAGATATTATTGACTTGTAAATTGAGTGAACGCTTTCTTATTACCGTTTTTATTTATTCCCTTAACATTCACGGTGGTGCTACCAGTATGTTGATTTATCTGTTGTAAACCTTTCCGTGGGAAATCCGCTTAGTTTACGCAGTGCCCGCTTGACTGATTATTTCAGACATTTCCTTCTTTTTCCTTTGGTTATTTCAATGTTTATTACACATTTTCATAATGTGTGCGTGTACTTAACAGTTGTGGCTTATATTGGGTTGAAGAACTTTATTACGTTAAGAAATTTATTCGTTTCATTCTCCCTCAAAGAATTCATCTTAGTTTCCCGGCCAGTTAAGTGAGTCTTCTCTCTGGCACATCCTGAAACCTTGGCTACATCTCATCTCCTTCTCAAGGCAGACCAGATTCACTCCTCAAGTGTAGTCGCCGGCTTATAATAATATACTTATAACTGCGATAAAATATTCATCCATACACACACACACACATATATATGTATAATAGGTGAAAGAGACAAGTATAGTGAGATACAAGAGAGAGATATGTCCGAGAACCACGGTTATACCATGTTTTACTCAATTTATAGCCCACTATATCACATGTTAAAAAGCCACCAAGGATCTTTCCACTTTATTTTTGGGCTTTCTTGTTGGAAGGTTATCTTATCTACTTAAATTTGGCTCTGATCCAAGATGAAATCATTGCCCAATTGACTTCATATCGTTTTCCAATCCACATCTGATCTAAAGATTCGATTGATTCCGCTGGTAAATAGCTATTTGTTGTACACAAATAGCCAATTTGTTTCGTTACGAATTTTGTTTACAGGATCTGTAAAACCTCTCGTTTTGGATAATATTTCCGAGTATATTTGTTAATCCTACTGAATAATAATATGACAGCTGCGGATTAAAGCTTAAGCGAGGCCAATTTTTATTCAAATAACAAATAATAAGTACGGAATGGTCAATACAATATGACTTGTAAGCAAACAGGGCAGCCAACCTCATAGCGCGGAATAGATGGATAGACCGGAAAGACAAATAATTAATGAAATATATCTGAATATAACATATTAATTTTATTGAAAATAATCTACTAAAGCTATTGTTGTAATTTGTAATGAATCAGAATCAGTTCTATCAATCATCTATCACTCAGATTTTAGTAATCCAAGAACAAAAGTGGAGGGGTGGGAGTCAACAGAACGAATTTGCATATATCTCACAAAGTAAAAGTTCAATGAAAAAATTTATTTGGTAATAAAACTTGTAATGAAGTGGTTCATGAAATAACAGCTTATTGTTAATATGACATGAGTAGAAGTGGGGGTTTACTGAGGTCACAATACTGAAAAATGCAAATATCTTGGTTATTATTCGAGATAGAGAATAAATGTATAGAAACATAATTATAGTACATTTAATTTGCAATAAGATTTATTCTATAATATTTTTAGTTCCGACGTAGAGTAACGGAGGAATTTCAAATTATCTGAAATCCCCCCCCCCCTCTAAACTGCCCTCCTCCCACTTGTACGATTTTAGCCATTTACGAACTTGATCTTCTCTATTATATAAAACGTTTAAATATCAAGTTTGGTAACGATCAAACAAAAATTGCGACCGTTAGAGCGGTAACAGTGTACATATATATATATATGTACACTGTTTTTTTGTAAATACACAGGACCTTTATAAATAGATTATTATTATTATTATTATTATTATTCATACAATAATCGCATTTGGCAACAGGGGCGATTTAGCGACGAATCAGTTATTTAATATACAGCATAATAATTAACATATTTAACATAACATATTTAATATATAACACATTTAACATATAACATATTTAACATATAACCTATTTAACATATAACATATTTAACATACAACATATAACATATTTAATATATAATATATTCAACATATAACATATTTAACATATAACCTATTTAACATATAACATATAACATATTTAATATATAACATATTCAACATATAACATATTTAACATATAACCTATTTAACATATAACATATTTAACATATAACATATTTAACATATAACATATTTAACATATAACCTATAACATATAACATATTTAATATATAACATATTCAACATATAACATATTTAACATATAACATATTTAACATATACATTTACATATATTTAATGCATATTCAACTATTAACTCCATTATAAGCTATTTTAAACATATAACATATTATAGCTCATTAGTACATTAGTCAAAGTGTATATAACATATTCAACATGTAACAGTAAGTCTACAATTACAGTGTTGGCAGTAGGGTTCGTCTTCTCCAGTAAGTAGGTAAGTGTGAGTTAGTCGTGAATGACCAATTCTCATCCTGGTTAAAACTACTTCTTCTCTTCTAATTAGCCTTTTTTGAGGAAGGCCATTTACCAAGTGTATGTTTCAGTTCTCGAAATTTGTTATCAGTTGTGGTAAACCAAGGTTTCTGCCATGAATTGAGTATCATATGTTTTGCTTGGGCTTGAATATTTTGCTGTGTACAGTATGTGTTGATCTTTATAAATAGGAAATAAGATTGTCGTGCCAGGACGTGGGAAATCTGCTTACATTATCAGCTTTTTTATAAATGTTCTGAAATAGATTTGACCAAAATGAGTGGAATGAATAATGAAATTAAACATATAAGTCATATATCAAATTAAGTCAAATAAGTCTCAGGGAATCCTTGGTTCCAATTAGTTCCACCTTTGTGAAGAGCGCACTATGCTCTGAAATACTCTGTCGCATAGAATAAACCGTGTATAGACCGCCTATTACACTACTTGAAACATAACAATATTTTCAAAAAATTATAATGTAGGACAATACTTGCGTAAATATAATAAAGTGATTACATATGTTAAATAACTGATTCGTCACTAAATCGCACCAGTCCCGGAATGCGATTGTTGTATGAATAAACAATTGTGAAGGAACGAGGCCTTTCTTTTCTCACCTGAGATAGTAATCCTGCAACATTCAGAACCTCGAAAATCGACATGAAAAAAAAAATGGAAATTAAATATATTTGTCAGTTTCCAAATTTTAACAACAATATATAATTAAATAAATTTCAATATGTAAAATATTTTTGTTGTTTTATGAACTTTCTACTTGTAACTTATTTCTCCAAAGGTGGTTCTTTAATTAGTTTCAATTTTGTTCAATCTAAAACCCCACTACCTTTTATTAATTAATTATAAATTTATATTATATAGCCTTGTCTGTAGCCATCCTTATGTTATATCCTGAAATTGGATCCATTAGATGCTTTAGGTATACTCGGTGGTGAAATATGTCTATATGTTGTGAGTTATGTTGAGGAATGGTGACCTTTCGGAGCGTGGTTCTGCATTTAACTACTAGAAATGAATCAGGATTAGCATTCTAGTATATTTCACGTAAATGATGGAGGATTCCAAAGGCATAGAGTCACATCCTGCGTATATTTCAGCAGGAATTAGAACGAGGAAGACTCCATAGGGATTTTTTTTTTGGCAGATAAATCTTAGTGGTAATAGGCTGTTTAGTAGAAGTCCGAAACTATATTCAAATATCCATCAATCGTGTTAAGCAGATGACAAAAATCAGCTGCGTACTATATATATATATATATATATATATATATATATATATACTAGCTCAGATACTCGGCTTCGCTCGGGAATTCATTTCAGGCTGAATGGTGATAGTATATTTTTGGCAAGGCTTTACTTTGCACAATATTTTGACATTTACCCGTCCCAGTGTTTAGTTTAAATACCCTTCGTTTATGTTGATGTGTTAATAATAAAATTATTTTTTATGTAAGACTTCACTGGTCTCCATAGTGTCATATTTCCCGTTTTCTGTGCATTATGCATAGATTTGAATTATTAAGGACAAAATATTAACATACATTTGAATTAATTTTCCCGGCGATGTACCTGGTAGTTCCAAAGAATTGTTGAGCAAATTTCTCTAAATAAAAAAATAAACAACGTTTGTTATGTGCATATTTGCCGAAACCCTAATAGGAAATGAAATATCACTATTTTTAAATTCTGGCCTCCCTTATAACCCCCCTCCTGCCCATCCCTAGAAATGTTCGTGTGACATTTAATAAGGAAGGCGTTAGTGCTAATACACATACCGAGTTTGGTTTAGTTCGGTTGAGTCTTTTGTGCCAAATAAAATTGTTGACTTCTGCTATCACTTCTAGGCGTATAACGCCTTTATAATTAGGTATATGACAAAAGCGTATACGACAAACGTTTCTCTAAGTAACAAAATAAACTACTTTTGTTATGTGCATATTTGCCAAAACCCCAATAGGAAACGAAATATCACTATTATTAATTTCAGGCCTCCCTTATAACCCCCACTCCTGTCCGTCCCTAGAAAAGTTAGTATGTCTTATTTTAAGAAGACGTTAGTGCTAATGCACATACCGAGTTTGGTTTAGTTCGGTTGAGTCTTTTTTGCCAAATAAAATTGTTGAATTCCGCTATCATTTTTAGCGTATTACGCCTTTATACTTAGGTATACGACAAAAGTGTACATAACAAAAGTTACTCTAAATAAGAAAGTAAACAACTTTTGTCATGTGCAGATTTGCCAAAAACCTAATAGGAAACAAAATATCGCTATTTTTAATTTCAGGTCTCCCTTATAACCCACTCCTGTTCGTCTCAGAGAGTATTAACATAGCCTAAAACCTAACCTGTTTTAGTAGTAATATACATACCAAGTTTCATAAAATTCGGTTCAGCCGATTATGCGTGAAAAGGTAACAAACAAACAAACAAACAAACATACACGAAGGAAACAAAAAGCAGTTATGGTGTCTATGACATGTGAAACGAAAAGTTATCGTGAAGTTTCGCGAAAAAAAACCATGTACAGACAGAGGTTACAATTATATATATATATATATATATATATATATATATATATATATATATATATATTGTACTTTGTATTAAGTAATTTGCTTTCATTGCCTTAGAATTAAATATTCCATAGTAAAAAAAGCGAAAAAGGTGTTCACTTACTATTATCAAAACAAAGCCCGTCACTCAGAAGCTACGTAAACTAAGCAGATTTCCCACTCGAAGGTTTACGATATAAACACAGGTAACACTACCGTGTGTGTTAAGTGAATAGCCAATTTGTTTCATTACGAATTTATATTTTATTAGATAATTTCTTGATTTGGAGAATATTTCGGAGTACATTTGGCAATCCTACAAAATAATTTCGACCCAATTTTATTTCAATGCCGAATCATAAGTACGAATGGTTAAGTCCAATAGCTAAAAACGTCCGTCACGCAAGGGATGCGCAAACTAAGAAGACTTCCCACGCGAAGGTTTACAATAGATAAATATACATACAGGTAACGCTACCGTGAATTTTAAGTGAATAAATACAAGCGGTAATGAGAAATCTTTCTGACAATTTACAAATTAATAATATCTACAACGGAATGCGACTGATTAGTAAAGAAACAGGCCAGCCAACCTCGCAGCGCTGAATAGAAAGATAGACCGGAAACACAAACAATTAATGAAATATATCTGAATATAATATATTAATTTTATTGAAAACAAATTACTCAATTTGTTGTATTTATTTATTTGGAGCTTCGCAGCTGTGGCGATGTTGCTTGGGAAAAAAAACTGTATAAAATAAAAAAATAAAAAAAACAAAACAAAAACGAAACAAAGTTAATTTAAACGAACATAAAACAACAGAAATATAAAATGAAAAATAGAAAAGTAACACGAAACATAAATGGAACAAAAAAACAGGAATGGAACAAAAAACAGAAACAGACAAACAGAACTGATAGTAAAAACAGGGCTTGAATGGATCACAATACCAAATGGAAAACCAAAACACAGAAATGGAAATCAAAAACAAAAACCAGAAAAGAAACACAAAAACAAAATAGAAAAACAAAAACAGAAATGGAACACAAAAACAATATTCAGAAATGGAATATAAAACCAAAATGGGAAACAAAAAAAAGAAGAAATGGAACACAAAAACAGAAATAATGTAATTCGTAGTGAATCAGAATCAGTTTTATCTCAATCACTTAAATTTTAGTAATCCAGGAACAAAAGAAGGGGGAAGGGGTCAACTGAACGTATTTACATATCATACAAAATAAAATTTCAATGAGAACAATATTCGGTATTTAACCTCGCAATGAAGTTGTTTATAATTCAACAGTTTATTGTTAATTTGACATGATTAGGTGTGGGGTTTGCCGAACGCTCAAAACTGAAAACTGCAAATATCTCGGCTAATATTCACGACAGAGAATAAATGTATATAACAATATTTATAGTACGTTGAATTTGCAATAACGGAGATATACATTTCGGACAACCCCCTCTCCCGCTGGTCCGATTTTAGCCATTTATGAACTTGATCTTCTTTTTTTACACAAAACGTTTAAATATCGAGTTTGGTAACGATCAAACAAAAAAAAAGTCCGTCACGCAGGGGCTGCTTAAACTAAGCTCATTTCTCAAGTGAAGTTTAACAAGAGATAAACCTTCATACTGCTAAAACAATATCACCGTGAGAAGAGGTGAATGGATACAAACGGTAATAAGAAATCTTTCCAATGCGTCTCGAATGTAAACAAACAGGTCTTTATCAAATTTGGCATTTGAGCTTCGAATAATGTGATTTATTATATAACAGAGCATTGTTTACGTAACACGAGTAGAAGTGGGGGTTAACTCAAGTCTGAAAACTGGAAAATGCAAATATCTCGGTTAATATTTAAGATAGGGAATAAATGTATATAACAATATTTATAATACATTTAATTTACAATATGATTAATCTTTTACACTTTTTCAGTCCGACTTATGGTAACAGAGATATTTCATTTTTCAAAATTTACCCTTCTAAATCCCCCTCCCCTATCCGCTTTCAGTGGTAAACGAGCTTGATCTTTCTTTTTACTTGAAACGATTAAATATCGAGTTTGGTAACGATCAAACAAAAATTGTGACCGCTAGAGCGGTAACAGACATATATACAGCGGTAACGGACCTCAATTTTGGTATGACTATCGGATCTCATTTTCGTCGTCTCTTGGGTAGGATCGATGGACATTTGAATACATTTTTCGAAAATCGAGTCTTGAATACAACCTCAATAGCTGATCTGGTAATGGTTTTATTCTCATAAATAAGAAGGAAAAAAGGTTGGTCGGCTGCTTCCTTATGGCCCCATTACTTGTTGGAAACAGATTTACCCAGAGTTATTACAATATATATCAGCATTGAGAAATTCGGTGGTAGTTAATCTATGATATATGCCTGACAGAACGGTGTGTAACTAGGAAGGCTCTGCGCAGGTCACGTGACGATGAGAAAGGTTTCGAAACGGGAAGGTTAGGGAATGGACTCGCCAATTGCCCAATTCCCATCATGTAAAAAATAAGCCCGAGTAGATCAGATGAACTTTGACCCAACATTTTACTTGGGTTTTATAAATTTCATAAATTTCTTCTCGGGTTCTCCGCCCAAATATGTATAAAAATAAATATTTCGTAAAAGAATTACGAATGTTCCAAAAACATTGACTCTGCTAAGCTGCACGAAAAGTTGACACTGGGTATACAAATAATATGTTATATACAAATCGTACATCTCTATGTGTAATTTAACTATGCAGGTTTCCCATGAGTTTAAATTGTGTAAGAACGACTTTAGAGATATTCTTTTCTACTGAGTATCTTTTCACTTCCAAAGACATCCATTCAAAAAAGTCTTGACAACTCTCCTAATCTCCTAAGATGTAATAGTAGTAATTCCCATTAAAAGGAGTCAGTGATTTCATCTTAGACTTCCGTACAGACACAATATATAAACGGAACAGAGAATGGACGACATGTAACAAATCTTACAGCTTACATCAATACATACCAAATATAACTTACAACATCTACAACTCCATTAAGAATCACCGTCACAAATGCAGACAATTTCTAAAGGAACAAGGACAGACAAGACATTATTTAACAAGATTTGAAATTCAAGTCGATGACAAATGTACTTGCGACTCACAGACAACACAAACGTTTTTACATATACTTTATGACTGTTCAACATTTAATCAAAATGATCAAATTTAATAATGAACATAACTTAAAAAGGAGGTAATTGGCCAGAACCACCTCATATTATATTTAACAAATATAATAAAAAACTTATAAAGTTTATCAAAAGTATAGATATGGATGTAGCAAAAATGGATTAGAATGTAAAGTTGATTGTGAGGAATGGGAATTATAATCAATATATTTACCTTACATAGACACTCAAATTAAACATCGGTTGAGTTTAACTTTAATTGATTTGTTATTATTTGATTTTATTTTTTTTCCTTTCATTTATTAATTTTATTAGTAATTATCTTACTTATTTTAATATTTTATTTTATTATTATTATTTATATTATATTTGATTAGATGGTTGATTACGTGTATATATTGTAAAATAAAATGTAATTAAAAATAATCATACATGTAATATTCCATGCGGCAATGAAACATGAATTCAATTAAATAACTCTTCATAGAGATGTGAAAGTAATAATTTCCATTAAAAGGAGTCAGTGTTTACATGAATGTTGAAAGCGAATGAAATAAAAATAACTCCAATAATATTTGGGTTAGCGTTATAGAATGATGTTCCATTTTAACCTGAAAATCTCAAATGTTAGATTACTGAGAACTGAAATTTTAATGAAATTTACAGATCACTCGGTTAGCAGGACAGGAGTGAAATTTCACCTACTAAATTTGACCCAAATAAATAAAAAGGTGAAGCAAACGTTTAGAACCATAATAAATGATTACATATTAATATTTAATTAGAACTTACTACCTCTTGGTTTCTATTAGAGCATACCATTCCGATGTTGAATAAAGCACATATTGACATTTTCCTTTCTATAAAAAAAAAATCTATTAAAGAAAAATATATTTTATTT